>JAUMJM010000050.1:14965000-14998051 GCA_033558235.1 Neomorphus geoffroyi
GGGTTAGGGTTAGGGTTAGGGTTAGGGTTAGGGTTAGGGTTAGGGTTAGGGTTAGGGTTAGGGTTAGGGTTAGGGTTAGGGTTAGGGTTAGGGTTAGGGTTAGGGTTAGGGTTAGGGTTAGGGTTAGGGTTAGGGTTAGGGTTAGGGTTAGGGTTAGGGTTAGGGTTAGGGTTAGGGTTAGGGTTAGGGTTAGGGTTAGGGTTAGGGTTAGGGTTAGGGTTAGGGTTAGGGTTAGGTTAGGGTTAGGGTTAGGGTTAGGGTTAGGGTTAGGGTTAGGGTTAGGGTTAGGGTTAGGGTTAGGGTTAGGGTTAGGGTTAGGGTTAGGGTTAGGGTTAGGGTTAGGGTTAGGGTTAGGGTTAGGGTTAGGGTTAGGGTTAGGGTTAGGGTTAGGGTTAGGGTTAGGGTTAGGGTTAGGGTTAGGGTTAGGGTTAGGGTTAGGGTTAGGGTTAGGGTTAGGGTTAGGGTTAGGGTTAGGGTTAGGGTTAGGGTTAGGGTTAGGGTTAGGGTTAGGGTTAGGGTTAGGGTTAGGGTTAGGGTTAGGGTTAGGGTTAGGGTTAGGGTTAGGGTTAGGGTTAGGGTTAGGGTTAGGGTTAGGGTTAGGGTTAGGGTTAGGGTTAGGGTTAGGGTTAGGGTTAGGGTTAGGGTTAGGGTTAGGGTTAGGGTTAGGGTTAGGGTTAGGGTTAGGGTTAGGGTTAGGGTTAGGGTTAGGGTTAGGGTTAGGGTTAGGGTTAGGGTTAGGGTTAGGGTTAGGGTTAGGGTTAGGGTTAGGGTTCAGGGTTAGGGTTAGGGTTAGGGTTAGGGTTAGGGTTAGGGTTAGGGTTAGGGTTAGGGTTAGGGTTAGGGTTAGGGTTAGGGTTAGGGTTAGGGTTAGGGTTAGGGTTAGGGTTAGGGTTAGGGTTAGGGTTAGGGTTAGGGTTAGGGTTAGGGTTAGGGTTAGGGTTAGGGTTAGGGTTAGGGTTAGGGTTAGGGTTAGGGTTAGGGTTAGGGTTAGGGTTAGGGTTAGGGTTAGGGTTAGGGTTAGGGTTAGGGTTAGGGTTAGGGTTAGGGTTAGGGTTAGGGTTAGGGTTAGGGTTAGGGTTAGGGTTAGGGTTAGGGTTAGGGTTAGGGTTAGGGTTAGGGTTAGGGTTAGGGTTAGGGTTAGGGTTAGGGTTAGGGTTAGGGTTAGGGTTAGGGTTAGGGTTAGGGTTAGGGTTAGGGTTAGGGTTAGGGTTAGGGTTAGGGTTAGGGTTAGGGTTAGGGTTAGGGTTAGGGTTAGGGTTAGGGTTAGGGTTAGGGTTAGGGTTAGGGTTAGGGTTAGGGTTAGGGTTAGGGTTAGGGTTAGGGTTAGGGTTAGGGTTAGGGTTAGGGTTAGGGTTAGGGTTAGGGTTAGGGTTAGGGTTAGGGTTAGGGTTAGGGTTAGGGTTAGGGTTAGGGTTAGGGTTAGGGTTAGGGTTAGGGTTAGGGTTAGGGTTAGGGTTAGGGTTAGGGTTAGGGTTAGGGTTAGGGTTAGGGTTAGGGTTAGGGTTAGGGTTAGGGTTAGGGTTAGGGTTAGGGTTAGGGTTAGGGTTAGGGTTAGGGTTAGGGTTAGGGTTAGGGTTAGGGTTAGGGTTAGGGTTAGGGTTAGGGTTAGGGTTAGGGTTAGGGTTAGGGTTAGGGTTAGGGTTAGGGTTAGGGTTAGGGTTAGGGTTAGGGTTAGGGTTAGGGTTAGGGTTAGGGTTAGGGTTAGGGTTAGGGTTAGGGTTAGGGTTAGGGTTAGGGTTAGGGTTAGGGTTAGGGTTAGGGTTAGGGTTAGGGTTAGGGTTAGGGTTAGGGTTAGGGTTAGGGTTAGGGTTAGGGTTAGGGTTAGGGTTAGGGTTAGGGTTAGGGTTAGGGTTAGGGTTAGGGTTAGGGTTAGGGTTAGGGTTAGGGTTAGGGTTAGGGTTAGGGTTAGGGTTAGGGTTAGGGTTAGGGTTAGGGTTAGGGTTAGGGTTAGGGTTAGGGTTAGGGTTAGGGTTAGGGTTAGGGTTAGGGTTAGGGTTAGGGTTAGGGTTAGGGTTAGGGTTAGGGTTAGGGTTAGGGTTAGGGTTAGGGTTAGGGTTAGGGTTAGGGTTAGGGTTAGGGTTAGGGTTAGGGTTAGGGTTAGGGTTAGGGTTAGGGTTAGGGTTAGGGTTAGGGTTAGGGTTAGGGTTAGGGTTAGGGTTAGGGTTAGGGTTAGGGTTAGGGTTAGGGTTAGGGTTAGGGTTAGGGTTAGGGTTAGGGTTAGGGTTAGGGTTAGGGTTAGGGTTAGGGTTAGGGTTAGGGTTAGGGTTAGGGTTAGGGTTAGGGTTAGGGTTAGGGTTAGGGTTAGGGTTAGGGTTAGGGTTAGGGTTAGGGTTAGGGTTAGGGTTAGGGTTAGGGTTAGGGTTAGGGTTAGGGTTAGGGTTAGGGTTAGGGTTAGGGTTAGGGTTAGGGTTAGGGTTAGGGTTAGGGTTAGGGTTAGGGTTAGGGTTAGGGTTAGGGTTAGGGTTAGGGTTAGGGTTAGGGTTAGGGTTAGGGTTAGGGTTAGGGTTAGGGTTAGGGTTAGGGTTAGGGTTAGGGTTAGGGTTAGGGTTAGGGTTAGGGTTAGGGTTAGGGTTAGGGTTAGGGTTAGGGTTAGGGTTAGGGTTAGGGTTAGGGTTAGGGTTAGGGTTAGGGTTAGGGTTAGGGTTAGGGTTAGGGTTAGGGTTAGGGTTAGGGTTAGGGTTAGGGTTAGGGTTAGGGTTAGGGTTAGGGTTAGGGTTAGGGTTAGGGTTAGGGTTAGGGTTAGGGTTAGGGTTAGGGTTAGGGTTAGGGTTAGGGTTAGGGTTAGGGTTAGGGTTAGGGTTAGGGTTAGGGTTAGGGTTAGGGTTAGGGTTAGGGTTAGGGTTAGGGTTAGGGTTAGGGTTAGGGTTAGGGTTAGGGTTAGGGTTAGGGTTAGGGTTAGGGTTAGGGTTAGGGTTAGGGTTAGGGTTAGGGTTAGGGTTAGGGTTAGGGTTAGGGTTAGGGTTAGGGTTAGGGTTAGGGTTAGGGTTAGGGTTAGGGTTAGGGTTAGGGTTAGGGTTAGGGTTAGGGTTAGGGTTAGGGTTAGGGTTAGGGTTAGGGTTAGGGTTAGGGTTAGGGTTAGGGTTAGGGTTAGGGTTAGGGTTAGGGTTAGGGTTAGGGTTAGGGTTAGGGTTAGGGTTAGGGTTAGGGTTAGGGTTAGGGTTAGGGTTAGGGTTAGGGTTAGGGTTAGGGTTAGGGTTAGGGTTAGGGTTAGGGTTAGGGTTAGGGTTAGGGTTAGGGTTAGGGTTAGGGTTAGGGTTAGGGTTAGGGTTAGGGTTAGGGTTAGGGTTAGGGTTAGGGTTAGGGTTAGGGTTAGGGTTAGGGTTAGGGTTAGGGTTAGGGTTAGGGTTAGGGTTAGGGTTAGGGTTAGGGTTAGGGTTAGGGTTAGGGTTAGGGTTAGGGTTAGGGTTAGGGTTAGGGTTAGGGTTAGGGTTAGGGTTAGGGTTAGGGTTAGGGTTAGGGTTAGGGTTAGGGTTAGGGTTAGGGTTAGGGTTAGGGTTAGGGTTAGGGTTAGGGTTAGGGTTAGGGTTAGGGTTAGGGTTAGGGTTAGGGTTAGGGTTAGGGTTAGGGTTAGGGTTAGGGTTAGGGTTAGGGTTAGGGTTAGGGTTAGGGTTAGGGTTAGGGTTAGGGTTAGGGTTAGGGTTAGGGTTAGGGTTAGGGTTAGGGTTAGGGTTAGGGTTAGGGTTAGGGTTAGGGTTAGGGTTAGGGTTAGGGTTAGGGTTAGGGTTAGGGTTAGGGTTAGGGTTAGGGTTAGGGTTAGGGTTAGGGTTAGGGTTAGGGTTAGGGTTAGGGTTAGGGTTAGGGTTAGGGTTAGGGTTAGGGTTAGGGTTAGGGTTAGGGTTAGGGTTAGGGTTAGGGTTAGGGTTAGGGTTAGGGTTAGGGTTAGGGTTAGGGTTAGGGTTAGGGTTAGGGTTAGGGTTAGGGTTAGGGTTAGGGTTAGGGTTAGGGTTAGGGTTAGGGTTAGGGTTAGGGTTAGGGTTAGGGTTAGGGTTAGGGTTAGGGTTAGGGTTAGGGTTAGGGTTAGGGTTAGGGTTAGGGTTAGGGTTAGGGTTAGGGTTAGGGTTAGGGTTAGGGTTAGGGTTAGGGTTAGGGTTAGGGTTAGGGTTAGGGTTAGGGTTAGGGTTAGGGTTAGGGTTAGGGTTAGGGTTAGGGTTAGGGTTAGGGTTAGGGTTAGGGTTAGGGTTAGGGTTAGGGTTAGGGTTAGGGTTAGGGTTAGGGTTAGGGTTAGGGTTAGGGTTAGGGTTAGGGTTAGGGTTAGGGTTAGGGTTAGGGTTAGGGTTAGGGTTAGGGTTAGGGTTAGGGTTAGGGTTAGGGTTAGGGTTAGGGTTAGGGTTAGGGTTAGGGTTAGGGTTAGGGTTAGGGTTAGGGTTAGGGTTAGGGTTAGGGTTAGGGTTAGGGTTAGGGTTAGGGTTAGGGTTAGGGTTAGGGTTAGGGTTAGGGTTAGGGTTAGGGTTAGGGTTAGGGTTAGGGTTAGGGTTAGGGTTAGGGTTAGGGTTAGGGTTAGGGTTAGGGTTAGGGTTAGGGTTAGGGTTAGGGTTAGGGTTAGGGTTAGGGTTAGGGTTAGGGTTAGGGTTAGGGTTAGGGTTAGGGTTAGGGTTAGGGTTAGGGTTAGGGTTAGGGTTAGGGTTAGGGTTAGGGTTAGGGTTAGGGTTAGGGTTAGGGTTAGGGTTAGGGTTAGGGTTAGGGTTAGGGTTAGGGTTAGGGTTAGGGTTAGGGTTAGGGTTAGGGTTAGGGTTAGGGTTAGGGTTAGGGTTAGGGTTAGGGTTAGGGTTAGGGTTAGGGTTAGGGTTAGGGTTAGGGTTAGGGTTAGGGTTAGGGTTAGGGTTAGGGTTAGGGTTAGGGTTAGGGTTAGGGTTAGGGTTAGGGTTAGGGTTAGGGTTAGGGTTAGGGTTAGGGTTAGGGTTAGGGTTAGGGTTAGGGTTAGGGTTAGGGTTAGGGTTAGGGTTAGGGTTAGGGTTAGGGTTAGGGTTAGGGTTAGGGTTAGGGTTAGGGTTAGGGTTAGGGTTAGGGTTAGGGTTAGGGTTAGGGTTAGGGTTAGGGTTAGGGTTAGGGTTAGGGTTAGGGTTAGGGTTAGGGTTAGGGTTAGGGTTAGGGTTAGGGTTAGGGTTAGGGTTAGGGTTAGGGTTAGGGTTAGGGTTAGGGTTAGGGTTAGGGTTAGGGTTAGGGTTAGGGTTAGGGTTAGGGTTAGGGTTAGGGTTAGGGTTAGGGTTAGGGTTAGGGTTAGGGTTAGGGTTAGGGTTAGGGTTAGGGTTAGGGTTAGGGTTAGGGTTAGGGTTAGGGTTAGGGTTAGGGTTAGGGTTAGGGTTAGGGTTAGGGTTAGGGTTAGGGTTAGGGTTAGGGTTAGGGTTAGGGTTAGGGTTAGGGTTAGGGTTAGGGTTAGGGTTAGGGTTAGGGTTAGGGTTAGGGTTAGGGTTAGGGTTAGGGTTAGGGTTAGGGTTAGGGTTAGGGTTAGGGTTAGGGTTAGGGTTAGGGTTAGGGTTAGGGTTAGGGTTAGGGTTAGGGTTAGGGTTAGGGTTAGGGTTAGGGTTAGGGTTAGGGTTAGGGTTAGGGTTAGGGTTAGGGTTAGGGTTAGGGTTAGGGTTAGGGTTAGGGTTAGGGTTAGGGTTAGGGTTAGGGTTAGGGTTAGGGTTAGGGTTAGGGTTAGGGTTAGGGTTAGGGTTAGGGTTAGGGTTAGGGTTAGGGTTAGGGTTAGGGTTAGGGTTAGGGTTAGGGTTAGGGTTAGGGTTAGGGTTAGGGTTAGGGTTAGGGTTAGGGTTAGGGTTAGGGTTAGGGTTAGGGTTAGGGTTAGGGTTAGGGTTAGGGTTAGGGTTAGGGTTAGGGTTAGGGTTAGGGTTAGGGTTAGGGTTAGGGTTAGGGTTAGGGTTAGGGTTAGGGTTAGGGTTAGGGTTTAGGGTTAGGGTTAGGGTTAGGGTTAGGGTTAGGGTTAGGGTTAGGGTTAGGGTTAGGGTTAGGGTTAGGGTTAGGGTTAGGGTTAGGGTTAGGGTTAGGGTTAGGGTTAGGGTTAGGGTTAGGGTTAGGGTTAGGGTTAGGGTTAGGGTTAGGGTTAGGGTTAGGGTTAGGGTTAGGGTTAGGGTTAGGGTTAGGGTTAGGGTTAGGGTTAGGGTTAGGGTTAGGGTTAGGGTTAGGGTTAGGGTTAGGGTTAGGGTTAGGGTTAGGGTTAGGGTTAGGGTTAGGGTTAGGGTTAGGGTTAGGGTTAGGGTTAGGGTTAGGGTTAGGGTTAGGGTTAGGGTTAGGGTTAGGGTTAGGGTTAGGGTTAGGGTTAGGGTTAGGGTTAGGGTTAGGGTTAGGGTTAGGGTTAGGGTTAGGGTTAGGGTTAGGGTTAGGGTTAGGGTTAGGGTTAGGGTTAGGGTTAGGGTTAGGGTTAGGGTTAGGGTTAGGGTTAGGGTTAGGGTTAGGGTTAGGGTTAGGGTTAGGGTTAGGGTTAGGGTTAGGGTTAGGGTTAGGGTTAGGGTTAGGGTTAGGGTTAGGGTTAGGGTTAGGGTTAGGGTTAGGGTTAGGGTTAGGGTTAGGGTTAGGGTTAGGGTTAGGGTTAGGGTTAGGGTTAGGGTTAGGGTTAGGGTTAGGGTTAGGGTTAGGGTTAGGGTTAGGGTTAGGGTTAGGGTTAGGGTTAGGGTTAGGGTTAGGGTTAGGGTTAGGGTTAGGGTTAGGGTTAGGGTTAGGGTTAGGGTTAGGGTTAGGGTTAGGGTTAGGGTTAGGGTTAGGGTTAGGGTTAGGGTTAGGGTTAGGGTTAGGGTTAGGGTTAGGGTTAGGGTTAGGGTTAGGGTTAGGGTTAGGGTTAGGGTTAGGGTTAGGGTTAGGGTTAGGGTTAGGGTTAGGGTTAGGGTTAGGGTTAGGGTTAGGGTTAGGGTTAGGGTTAGGGTTAGGGTTAGGGTTAGGGTTAGGGTTAGGGTTAGGGTTAGGGTTAGGGTTAGGGTTAGGGTTAGGGTTAGGGTTAGGGTTAGGGTTAGGGTTAGGGTTAGGGTTAGGGTTAGGGTTAGGGTTAGGGTTAGGGTTAGGGTTAGGGTTAGGGTTAGGGTTAGGGTTAGGGTTAGGGTTAGGGTTAGGGTTAGGGTTAGGGTTAGGGTTAGGGTTAGGGTTAGGGTTAGGGTTAGGGTTAGGGTTAGGGTTAGGGTTAGGGTTAGGGTTAGGGTTAGGGTTAGGGTTAGGGTTAGGGTTAGGGTTAGGGTTAGGGTTAGGGTTAGGGTTAGGGTTAGGGTTAGGGTTAGGGTTAGGGTTAGGGTTAGGGTTAGGGTTAGGGTTAGGGTTAGGGTTAGGGTTAGGGTTAGGGTTAGGGTTAGGGTTAGGGTTAGGGTTAGGGTTAGGGTTAGGGTTAGGGTTAGGGTTAGGGTTAGGGTTAGGGTTAGGGTTAGGGTTAGGGTTAGGGTTAGGGTTAGGGTTAGGGTTAGGGTTAGGGTTAGGGTTAGGGTTAGGGTTAGGGTTAGGGTTAGGGTTAGGGTTAGGGTTAGGGTTAGGGTTAGGGTTAGGGTTAGGGTTAGGGTTAGGGTTAGGGTTAGGGTTAGGGTTAGGGTTAGGGTTAGGGTTAGGGTTAGGGTTAGGGTTAGGGTTAGGGTTAGGGTTAGGGTTAGGGTTAGGGTTAGGGTTAGGGTTAGGGTTAGGGTTAGGGTTAGGGTTAGGGTTAGGGTTAGGGTTAGGGTTAGGGTTAGGGTTAGGGTTAGGGTTAGGGTTAGGGTTAGGGTTAGGGTTAGGGTTAGGGTTAGGGTTAGGGTTAGGGTTAGGGTTAGGGTTAGGGTTAGGGTTAGGGTTAGGGTTAGGGTTAGGGTTAGGGTTAGGGTTAGGGTTAGGGTTAGGGTTAGGGTTAGGGTTAGGGTTAGGGTTAGGGTTAGGGTTAGGGTTAGGGTTAGGGTTAGGGTTAGGGTTAGGGTTAGGGTTAGGGTTAGGGTTAGGGTTAGGGTTAGGGTTAGGGTTAGGGTTAGGGTTAGGGTTAGGGTTAGGGTTAGGGTTAGGGTTAGGGTTAGGGTTAGGGTTAGGGTTAGGGTTAGGGTTAGGGTTAGGGTTAGGGTTAGGGTTAGGGTTAGGGTTAGGGTTAGGGTTAGGGTTAGGGTTAGGGTTAGGGTTAGGGTTAGGGTTAGGGTTAGGGTTAGGGTTAGGGTTAGGGTTAGGGTTAGGGTTAGGGTTAGGGTTAGGGTTAGGGTTAGGGTTAGGGTTAGGGTTAGGGTTAGGGTTAGGGTTAGGGTTAGGGTTAGGGTTAGGGTTAGGGTTAGGGTTAGGGTTAGGGTTAGGGTTAGGGTTAGGGTTAGGGTTAGGGTTAGGGTTAGGGTTAGGGTTAGGGTTAGGGTTAGGGTTAGGGTTAGGGTTAGGGTTAGGGTTAGGGTTAGGGTTAGGGTTAGGGTTAGGGTTAGGGTTAGGGTTAGGGTTAGGGTTAGGGTTAGGGTTAGGGTTAGGGTTAGGGTTAGGGTTAGGGTTAGGGTTAGGGTTAGGGTTAGGGTTAGGGTTAGGGTTAGGGTTAGGGTTAGGGTTAGGGTTAGGGTTAGGGTTAGGGTTAGGGTTAGGGTTAGGGTTAGGGTTAGGGTTAGGGTTAGGGTTAGGGTTAGGGTTAGGGTTAGGGTTAGGGTTAGGGTTAGGGTTAGGGTTAGGGTTAGGGTTAGGGTTAGGGTTAGGGTTAGGGTTAGGGTTAGGGTTAGGGTTAGGGTTAGGGTTAGGGTTAGGGTTAGGGTTAGGGTTAGGGTTAGGGTTAGGGTTAGGGTTAGGGTTAGGGTTAGGGTTAGGGTTAGGGTTAGGGTTAGGGTTAGGGTTAGGGTTAGGGTTAGGGTTAGGGTTAGGGTTAGGGTTAGGGTTAGGGTTAGGGTTAGGGTTAGGGTTAGGGTTAGGGTTAGGGTTAGGGTTAGGGTTAGGGTTAGGGTTAGGGTTAGGGTTAGGGTTAGGGTTAGGGTTAGGGTTAGGGTTAGGGTTAGGGTTAGGGTTAGGGTTAGGGTTAGGGTTAGGGTTAGGGTTAGGGTTAGGGTTAGGGTTAGGGTTAGGGTTAGGGTTAGGGTTAGGGTTAGGGTTAGGGTTAGGGTTAGGGTTAGGGTTAGGGTTAGGGTTAGGGTTAGGGTTAGGGTTAGGGTTAGGGTTAGGGTTAGGGTTAGGGTTAGGGTTAGGGTTAGGGTTAGGGTTAGGGTTAGGGTTAGGGTTAGGGTTAGGGTTAGGGTTAGGGTTAGGGTTAGGGTTAGGGTTAGGGTTAGGGTTAGGGTTAGGGTTAGGGTTAGGGTTAGGGTTAGGGTTAGGGTTAGGGTTAGGGTTAGGGTTAGGGTTAGGGTTAGGGTTAGGGTTAGGGTTAGGGTTAGGGTTAGGGTTAGGGTTAGGGTTAGGGTTAGGGTTAGGGTTAGGGTTAGGGTTAGGGTTAGGGTTAGGGTTAGGGTTAGGGTTAGGGTTAGGGTTAGGGTTAGGGTTAGGGTTAGGGTTAGGGTTAGGGTTAGGGTTAGGGTTAGGGTTAGGGTTAGGGTTAGGGTTAGGGTTAGGGTTAGGGTTAGGGTTAGGGTTAGGGTTAGGGTTAGGGTTAGGGTTAGGGTTAGGGTTAGGGTTAGGGATAGGGTTAGGGTTAGGGTTAGGGTTAGGGTTAGGGTTAGGGTTAGGGTTAGGGTTAGGGTTAGGGTTAGGGTTAGGGTTAGGGTTAGGGTTAGGGTTAGGGTTAGGGTTAGGGTTAGGGTTAGGGTTAGGGTTAGGGTTAGGGTTAGGGTTAGGGTTAGGGTTAGGGTTAGGGTTAGGGTTAGGGTTAGGGTTAGGGTTAGGGTTAGGGTTAGGGTTAGGGTTAGGGTTAGGGTTAGGGTTAGGGTTAGGGTTAGGGTTAGGGTTAGGGTTAGGGTTAGGGTTAGGGTTAGGGTTAGGGTTAGGGTTAGGGTTAGGGTTAGGGTTAGGGTTAGGGTTAGGGTTAGGGTTAGGGTTAGGGTTAGGGTTAGGGTTAGGGTTAGGGTTAGGGTTAGGGTTAGGGTTAGGGTTAGGGTTAGGGTTAGGGTTAGGGTTAGGGTTAGGGTTAGGGTTAGGGTTAGGGTTAGGGTTAGGGTTAGGGTTAGGGTTAGGGTTAGGGTTAGGGTTAGGGTTAGGGTTAGGGTTAGGGTTAGGGTTAGGGTTAGGGTTAGGGTTAGGGTTAGGGTTAGGGTTAGGGTTAGGGTTAGGGTTAGGGTTAGGGTTAGGGTTAGGGTTAGGGTTAGGGTTAGGGTTAGGGTTAGGGTTAGGGTTAGGGTTAGGGTTAGGGTTAGGGTTAGGGTTAGGGTTAGGGTTAGGGTTAGGGTTAGGGTTAGGGTTAGGGTTAGGGTTAGGGTTAGGGTTAGGGTTAGGGTTAGGGTTAGGGTTAGGGTTAGGGTTAGGGTTAGGGTTAGGGTTAGGGTTAGGGTTAGGGTTAGGGTTAGGGTTAGGGTTAGGGTTAGGGTTAGGGTTAGGGTTAGGGTTAGGGTTAGGGTTAGGGTTAGGGTTAGGGTTAGGGTTAGGGTTAGGGTTAGGGTTAGGGTTAGGGTTAGGGTTAGGGTTAGGGTTAGGGTTAGGGTTAGGGTTAGGGTTAGGGTTAGGGTTAGGGTTAGGGTTAGGGTTAGGGTTAGGGTTAGGGTTAGGGTTAGGGTTAGGGTTAGGGTTAGGGTTAGGGTTAGGGTTAGGGTTAGGGTTAGGGTTAGGGTTAGGGTTAGGGTTAGGGTTAGGGTTAGGGTTAGGGTTAGGGTTAGGGTTAGGGTTAGGGTTAGGGTTAGGGTTAGGGTTAGGGTTAGGGTTAGGGTTAGGGTTAGGGTTAGGGTTAGGGTTAGGGTTAGGGTTAGGGTTAGGGTTAGGGTTAGGGTTAGGGTTAGGGTTAGGGTTAGGGTTAGGGTTAGGGTTAGGGTTAGGGTTAGGGTTAGGGTTAGGGTTAGGGTTAGGGTTAGGGTTAGGGTTAGGGTTAGGGTTAGGGTTAGGGTTAGGGTTAGGGTTAGGGTTAGGGTTAGGGTTAGGGTTAGGGTTAGGGTTAGGGTTAGGGTTAGGGTTAGGGTTAGGGTTAGGGTTAGGGTTAGGGTTAGGGTTAGGGTTAGGGTTAGGGTTAGGGTTAGGGTTAGGGTTAGGGTTAGGGTTAGGGTTAGGGTTAGGGTTAGGGTTAGGGTTAGGGTTAGGGTTAGGGTTAGGGTTAGGGTTAGGGTTAGGGTTAGGGTTAGGGTTAGGGTTAGGGTTAGGGTTAGGGTTAGGGTTAGGGTTAGGGTTAGGGTTAGGGTTAGGGTTAGGGTTAGGGTTAGGGTTAGGGTTAGGGTTAGGGTTAGGGTTAGGGTTAGGGTTAGGGTTAGGGTTAGGGTTAGGGTTAGGGTTAGGGTTAGGGTTAGGGTTAGGGTTAGGGTTAGGGTTAGGGTTAGGGTTAGGGTTAGGGTTAGGGTTAGGGTTAGGGTTAGGGTTAGGGTTAGGGTTAGGGTTAGGGTTAGGGTTAGGGTTAGGGTTAGGGTTAGGGTTAGGGTTAGGGTTAGGGTTAGGGTTAGGGTTAGGGTTAGGGTTAGGGTTAGGGTTAGGGTTAGGGTTAGGGTTAGGGTTAGGGTTAGGGTTAGGGTTAGGGTTAGGGTTAGGGTTAGGGTTAGGGTTAGGGTTAGGGTTAGGGTTAGGGTTAGGGTTAGGGTTAGGGTTAGGGTTAGGGTTAGGGTTAGGGTTAGGGTTAGGGTTAGGGTTAGGGTTAGGGTTAGGGTTAGGGTTAGGGTTAGGGTTAGGGTTAGGGTTAGGGTTAGGGTTAGGGTTAGGGTTAGGGTTAGGGTTAGGGTTAGGGTTAGGGTTAGGGTTAGGGTTAGGGTTAGGGTTAGGGTTAGGGTTAGGGTTAGGGTTAGGGTTAGGGTTAGGGTTAGGGTTAGGGTTAGGGTTAGGGTTAGGGTTAGGGTTAGGGTTAGGGTTAGGGTTAGGGTTAGGGTTAGGGTTAGGGTTAGGGTTAGGGTTAGGGTTAGGGTTAGGGTTAGGGTTAGGGTTAGGGTTAGGGTTAGGGTTAGGGTTAGGGTTAGGGTTAGGGTTAGGGTTAGGGTTAGGGTTAGGGTTAGGGTTAGGGTTAGGGTTAGGGTTAGGGTTAGGGTTAGGGTTAGGGTTAGGGTTAGGGTTAGGGTTAGGGTTAGGGTTAGGGTTAGGGTTAGGGTTAGGGTTAGGGTTAGGGTTAGGGTTAGGGTTAGGGTTAGGGTTAGGGTTAGGGTTAGGGTTAGGGTTAGGGTTAGGGTTAGGGTTAGGGTTAGGGTTAGGGTTAGGGTTAGGGTTAGGGTTAGGGTTAGGGTTAGGGTTAGGGTTAGGGTTAGGGTTAGGGTTAGGGTTAGGGTTAGGGTTAGGGTTAGGGTTAGGGTTAGGGTTAGGGTTAGGGTTAGGGTTAGGGTTAGGGTTAGGGTTAGGGTTAGGGTTAGGGTTAGGGTTAGGGTTAGGGTTAGGGTTAGGGTTAGGGTTAGGGTTAGGGTTAGGGTTAGGGTTAGGGTTAGGGTTAGGGTTAGGGTTAGGGTTAGGGTTAGGGTTAGGGTTAGGGTTAGGGTTAGGGTTAGGGTTAGGGTTAGGGTTAGGGTTAGGGTTAGGGTTAGGGTTAGGGTTAGGGTTAGGGTTAGGGTTAGGGTTAGGGTTAGGGTTAGGGTTAGGGTTAGGGTTAGGGTTAGGGTTAGGGTTAGGGTTAGGGTTAGGGTTAGGGTTAGGGTTAGGGTTAGGGTTAGGGTTAGGGTTAGGGTTAGGGTTAGGGTTAGGGTTAGGGTTAGGGTTAGGGTTAGGGTTAGGGTTAGGGTTAGGGTTAGGGTTAGGGTTAGGGTTAGGGTTAGGGTTAGGGTTAGGGTTAGGGTTAGGGTTAGGGTTAGGGTTAGGGTTAGGGTTAGGGTTAGGGTTAGGGTTAGGGTTAGGGTTAGGGTTAGGGTTAGGGTTAGGGTTAGGGTTAGGGTTAGGGTTAGGGTTAGGGTTAGGGTTAGGGTTAGGGTTAGGGTTAGGGTTAGGGTTAGGGTTAGGGTTAGGGTTAGGGTTAGGGTTAGGGTTAGGGTTAGGGTTAGGGTTAGGGTTAGGGTTAGGGTTAGGGTTAGGGTTAGGGTTAGGGTTAGGGTTAGGGTTAGGGTTAGGGTTAGGGTTAGGGTTAGGGTTAGGGTTAGGGTTAGGGTTAGGGTTAGGGTTAGGGTTAGGGTTAGGGTTAGGGTTAGGGTTAGGGTTAGGGTTAGGGTTAGGGTTAGGGTTAGGGTTAGGGTTAGGGTTAGGGTTAGGGTTAGGGTTAGGGTTAGGGTTAGGGTTAGGGTTAGGGTTAGGGTTAGGGTTAGGGTTAGGGTTAGGGTTAGGGTTAGGGTTAGGGTTAGGGTTAGGGTTAGGGTTAGGGTTAGGGTTAGGGTTAGGGTTAGGGTTAGGGTTAGGGTTAGGGTTAGGGTTAGGGTTAGGGTTAGGGTTAGGGTTAGGGTTAGGGTTAGGGTTAGGGTTAGGGTTAGGGTTAGGGTTAGGGTTAGGGTTAGGGTTAGGGTTAGGGTTAGGGTTAGGGTTAGGGTTAGGGTTAGGGTTAGGGTTAGGGTTAGGGTTAGGGTTAGGGTTAGGGTTAGGGTTAGGGTTAGGGTTAGGGTTAGGGTTAGGGTTAGGGTTAGGGTTAGGGTTAGGGTTAGGGTTAGGGTTAGGGTTAGGGTTAGGGTTAGGGTTAGGGTTAGGGTTAGGGTTAGGGTTAGGGTTAGGGTTAGGGTTAGGGTTAGGGTTAGGGTTAGGGTTAGGGTTAGGGTTAGGGTTAGGGTTAGGGTTAGGGTTAGGGTTAGGGTTAGGGTTAGGGTTAGGGTTAGGGTTAGGGTTAGGGTTAGGGTTAGGGTTAGGGTTAGGGTTAGGGTTAGGGTTAGGGTTAGGGTTAGGGTTAGGGTTAGGGTTAGGGTTAGGGTTAGGGTTAGGGTTAGGGTTAGGGTTAGGGTTAGGGTTAGGGTTAGGGTTAGGGTTAGGGTTAGGGTTAGGGTTAGGGTTAGGGTTAGGGTTAGGGTTAGGGTTAGGGTTAGGGTTAGGGTTAGGGTTAGGGTTAGGGTTAGGGTTAGGGTTAGGGTTAGGGTTAGGGTTAGGGTTAGGGTTAGGGTTAGGGTTAGGGTTAGGGTTAGGGTTAGGGTTAGGGTTAGGGTTAGGGTTAGGGTTAGGGTTAGGGTTAGGGTTAGGGTTAGGGTTAGGGTTAGGGTTAGGGTTAGGGTTAGGGTTAGGGTTAGGGTTAGGGTTAGGGTTAGGGTTAGGGTTAGGGTTAGGGTTAGGGTTAGGGTTAGGGTTAGGGTTAGGGTTAGGGTTAGGGTTAGGGTTAGGGTTAGGGTTAGGGTTAGGGTTAGGGTTAGGGTTAGGGTTAGGGTTAGGGTTAGGGTTAGGGTTAGGGTTAGGGTTAGGGTTAGGGTTAGGGTTAGGGTTAGGGTTAGGGTTAGGGTTAGGGTTAGGGTTAGGGTTAGGGTTAGGGTTAGGGTTAGGGTTAGGGTTAGGGTTAGGGTTAGGGTTAGGGTTAGGGTTAGGGTTAGGGTTAGGGTTAGGGTTAGGGTTAGGGTTAGGGTTAGGGTTAGGGTTAGGGTTAGGGTTAGGGTTAGGGTTAGGGTTAGGGTTAGGGTTAGGGTTAGGGTTAGGGTTAGGGTTAGGGTTAGGGTTAGGGTTAGGGTTAGGGTTAGGGTTAGGGTTAGGGTTAGGGTTAGGGTTAGGGTTAGGGTTAGGGTTAGGGTTAGGGTTAGGGTTAGGGTTAGGGTTAGGGTTAGGGTTAGGGTTAGGGTTAGGGTTAGGGTTAGGGTTAGGGTTAGGGTTAGGGTTAGGGTTAGGGTTAGGGTTAGGGTTAGGGTTAGGGTTAGGGTTAGGGTTAGGGTTAGGGTTAGGGTTAGGGTTAGGGTTAGGGTTAGGGTTAGGGTTAGGGTTAGGGTTAGGGTTAGGGTTAGGGTTAGGGTTAGGGTTAGGGTTAGGGTTAGGGTTAGGGTTAGGGTTAGGGTTAGGGTTAGGGTTAGGGTTAGGGTTAGGGTTAGGGTTAGGGTTAGGGTTAGGGTTAGGGTTAGGGTTAGGGTTAGGGTTAGGGTTAGGGTTAGGGTTAGGGTTAGGGTTAGGGTTAGGGTTAGGGTTAGGGTTAGGGTTAGGGTTAGGGTTAGGGTTAGGGTTAGGGTTAGGGTTAGGGTTAGGGTTAGGGTTAGGGTTAGGGTTAGGGTTAGGGTTAGGGTTAGGGTTAGGGTTAGGGTTAGGGTTAGGGTTAGGGTTAGGGTTAGGGTTAGGGTTAGGGTTAGGGTTAGGGTTAGGGTTAGGGTTAGGGTTAGGGTTAGGGTTAGGGTTAGGGTTAGGGTTAGGGTTAGGGTTAGGGTTAGGGTTAGGGTTAGGGTTAGGGTTAGGGTTAGGGTTAGGGTTAGGGTTAGGGTTAGGGTTAGGGTTAGGGTTAGGGTTAGGGTTAGGGTTAGGGTTAGGGTTAGGGTTAGGGTTAGGGTTAGGGTTAGGGTTAGGGTTAGGGTTAGGGTTAGGGTTAGGGTTAGGGTTAGGGTTAGGGTTAGGGTTAGGGTTAGGGTTAGGGTTAGGGTTAGGGTTAGGGTTAGGGTTAGGGTTAGGGTTAGGGTTAGGGTTAGGGTTAGGGTTAGGGTTAGGGTTAGGGTTAGGGTTAGGGTTAGGGTTAGGGTTAGGGTTAGGGTTAGGGTTAGGGTTAGGGTTAGGGTTAGGGTTAGGGTTAGGGTTAGGGTTAGGGTTAGGGTTAGGGTTAGGGTTAGGGTTAGGGTTAGGGTTAGGGTTAGGGTTAGGGTTAGGGTTAGGGTTAGGGTTAGGGTTAGGGTTAGGGTTAGGGTTAGGGTTAGGGTTAGGGTTAGGGTTAGGGTTAGGGTTAGGGTTAGGGTTAGGGTTAGGGTTAGGGTTAGGGTTAGGGTTAGGGTTAGGGTTAGGGTTAGGGTTAGGGTTAGGGTTAGGGTTAGGGTTAGGGTTAGGGTTAGGGTTAGGGTTAGGGTTAGGGTTAGGGTTAGGGTTAGGGTTAGGGTTAGGGTTAGGGTTAGGGTTAGGGTTAGGGTTAGGGTTAGGGTTAGGGTTAGGGTTAGGGTTAGGGTTAGGGTTAGGGTTAGGGTTAGGGTTAGGGTTAGGGTTAGGGTTAGGGTTAGGGTTAGGGTTAGGGTTAGGGTTAGGGTTAGGGTTAGGGTTAGGGTTAGGGTTAGGGTTAGGGTTAGGGTTAGGGTTAGGGTTAGGGTTAGGGTTAGGGTTAGGGTTAGGGTTAGGGTTAGGGTTAGGGTTAGGGTTAGGGTTAGGGTTAGGGTTAGGGTTAGGGTTAGGGTTAGGGTTAGGGTTAGGGTTAGGGTTAGGGTTAGGGTTAGGGTTAGGGTTAGGGTTAGGGTTAGGGTTAGGGTTAGGGTTAGGGTTAGGGTTAGGGTTAGGGTTAGGGTTAGGGTTAGGGTTAGGGTTAGGGTTAGGGTTAGGGTTAGGGTTAGGGTTAGGGTTAGGGTTAGGGTTAGGGTTAGGGTTAGGGTTAGGGTTAGGGTTAGGGTTAGGGTTAGGGTTAGGGTTAGGGTTAGGGTTAGGGTTAGGGTTAGGGTTAGGGTTAGGGTTAGGGTTAGGGTTAGGGTTAGGGTTAGGGTTAGGGTTAGGGTTAGGGTTAGGGTTAGGGTTAGGGTTAGGGTTAGGGTTAGGGTTAGGGTTAGGGTTAGGGTTAGGGTTAGGGTTAGGGTTAGGGTTAGGGTTAGGGTTAGGGTTAGGGTTAGGGTTAGGGTTAGGGTTAGGGTTAGGGTTAGGGTTAGGGTTAGGGTTAGGGTTAGGGTTAGGGTTAGGGTTAGGGTTAGGGTTAGGGTTAGGGTTAGGGTTAGGGTTAGGGTTAGGGTTAGGGTTAGGGTTAGGGTTAGGGTTAGGGTTAGGGTTAGGGTTAGGGTTAGGGTTAGGGTTAGGGTTAGGGTTAGGGTTAGGGTTAGGGTTAGGGTTAGGGTTAGGGTTAGGGTTAGGGTTAGGGTTAGGGTTAGGGTTAGGGTTAGGGTTAGGGTTAGGGTTAGGGTTAGGGTTAGGGTTAGGGTTAGGGTTAGGGTTAGGGTTAGGGTTAGGGTTAGGGTTAGGGTTAGGGTTAGGGTTAGGGTTAGGGTTAGGGTTAGGGTTAGGGTTAGGGTTAGGGTTAGGGTTAGGGTTAGGGTTAGGGTTAGGGTTAGGGTTAGGGTTAGGGTTAGGGTTAGGGTTAGGGTTAGGGTTAGGGTTAGGGTTAGGGTTAGGGTTAGGGTTAGGGTTAGGGTTAGGGTTAGGGTTAGGGTTAGGGTTAGGGTTAGGGTTAGGGTTAGGGTTAGGGTTAGGGTTAGGGTTAGGGTTAGGGTTAGGGTTAGGGTTAGGGTTAGGGTTAGGGTTAGGGTTAGGGTTAGGGTTAGGGTTAGGGTTAGGGTTAGGGTTAGGGTTAGGGTTAGGGTTAGGGTTAGGGTTAGGGTTAGGGTTAGGGTTAGGGTTAGGGTTAGGGTTAGGGTTAGGGTTAGGGTTAGGGTTAGGGTTAGGGTTAGGGTTAGGGTTAGGGTTAGGGTTAGGGTTAGGGTTAGGGTTAGGGTTAGGGTTAGGGTTAGGGTTAGGGTTAGGGTTAGGGTTAGGGTTAGGGTTAGGGTTAGGGTTAGGGTTAGGGTTAGGGTTAGGGTTAGGGTTAGGGTTAGGGTTAGGGTTAGGGTTAGGGTTAGGGTTAGGGTTAGGGTTAGGGTTAGGGTTAGGGTTAGGGTTAGGGTTAGGGTTAGGGTTAGGGTTAGGGTTAGGGTTAGGGTTAGGGTTAGGGTTAGGGTTAGGGTTAGGGTTAGGGTTAGGGTTAGGGTTAGGGTTAGGGTTAGGGTTAGGGTTAGGGTTAGGGTTAGGGTTAGGGTTAGGGTTAGGGTTAGGGTTAGGGTTAGGGTTAGGGTTAGGGTTAGGGTTAGGGTTAGGGTTAGGGTTAGGGTTAGGGTTAGGGTTAGGGTTAGGGTTAGGGTTAGGGTTAGGGTTAGGGTTAGGGTTAGGGTTAGGGTTAGGGTTAGGGTTAGGGTTAGGGTTAGGGTTAGGGTTAGGGTTAGGGTTAGGGTTAGGGTTAGGGTTAGGGTTAGGGTTAGGGTTAGGGTTAGGGTTAGGGTTAGGGTTAGGGTTAGGGTTAGGGTTAGGGTTAGGGTTAGGGTTAGGGTTAGGGTTAGGGTTAGGGTTAGGGTTAGGGTTAGGGTTAGGGTTAGGGTTAGGGTTAGGGTTAGGGTTAGGGTTAGGGTTAGGGTTAGGGTTAGGGTTAGGGTTAGGGTTAGGGTTAGGGTTAGGGTTAGGGTTAGGGTTAGGGTTAGGGTTAGGGTTAGGGTTAGGGTTAGGGTTAGGGTTAGGGTTAGGGTTAGGGTTAGGGTTAGGGTTAGGGTTAGGGTTAGGGTTAGGGTTAGGGTTAGGGTTAGGGTTAGGGTTAGGGTTAGGGTTAGGGTTAGGGTTAGGGTTAGGGTTAGGGTTAGGGTTAGGGTTAGGGTTAGGGTTAGGGTTAGGGTTAGGGTTAGGGTTAGGGTTAGGGTTAGGGTTAGGGTTAGGGTTAGGGTTAGGGTTAGGGTTAGGGTTAGGGTTAGGGTTAGGGTTAGGGTTAGGGTTAGGGTTAGGGTTAGGGTTAGGGTTAGGGTTAGGGTTAGGGTTAGGGTTAGGGTTAGGGTTAGGGTTAGGGTTAGGGTTAGGGTTAGGGTTAGGGTTAGGGTTAGGGTTAGGGTTAGGGTTAGGGTTAGGGTTAGGGTTAGGGTTAGGGTTAGGGTTAGGGTTAGGGTTAGGGTTAGGGTTAGGGTTAGGGTTAGGGTTAGGGTTAGGGTTAGGGTTAGGGTTAGGGTTAGGGTTAGGGTTAGGGTTAGGGTTAGGGTTAGGGTTAGGGTTAGGGTTAGGGTTAGGGTTAGGGTTAGGGTTAGGGTTAGGGTTAGGGTTAGGGTTAGGGTTAGGGTTAGGGTTAGGGTTAGGGTTAGGGTTAGGGTTAGGGTTAGGGTTAGGGTTAGGGTTAGGGTTAGGGTTAGGGTTAGGGTTAGGGTTAGGGTTAGGGTTAGGGTTAGGGTTAGGGTTAGGGTTAGGGTTAGGGTTAGGGTTAGGGTTAGGGTTAGGGTTAGGGTTAGGGTTAGGGTTAGGGTTAGGGTTAGGGTTAGGGTTAGGGTTAGGGTTAGGGTTAGGGTTAGGGTTAGGGTTAGGGTTAGGGTTAGGGTTAGGGTTAGGGTTAGGGTTAGGGTTAGGGTTAGGGTTAGGGTTAGGGTTAGGGTTAGGGTTAGGGTTAGGGTTAGGGTTAGGGTTAGGGTTAGGGTTAGGGTTAGGGTTAGGGTTAGGGTTAGGGTTAGGGTTAGGGTTAGGGTTAGGGTTAGGGTTAGGGTTAGGGTTAGGGTTAGGGTTAGGGTTAGGGTTAGGGTTAGGGTTAGGGTTAGGGTTAGGGTTAGGGTTAGGGTTAGGGTTAGGGTTAGGGTTAGGGTTAGGGTTAGGGTTAGGGTTAGGGTTAGGGTTAGGGTTAGGGTTAGGGTTAGGGTTAGGGTTAGGGTTAGGGTTAGGGTTAGGGTTAGGGTTAGGGTTAGGGTTAGGGTTAGGGTTAGGGTTAGGGTTAGGGTTAGGGTTAGGGTTAGGGTTAGGGTTAGGGTTAGGGTTAGGGTTAGGGTTAGGGTTAGGGTTAGGGTTAGGGTTAGGGTTAGGGTTAGGGTTAGGGTTAGGGTTAGGGTTAGGGTTAGGGTTAGGGTTAGGGTTAGGGTTAGGGTTAGGGTTAGGGTTAGGGTTAGGGTTAGGGTTAGGGTTAGGGTTAGGGTTAGGGTTAGGGTTAGGGTTAGGGTTAGGGTTAGGGTTAGGGTTAGGGTTAGGGTTAGGGTTAGGGTTAGGGTTAGGGTTAGGGTTAGGGTTAGGGTTAGGGTTAGGGTTAGGGTTAGGGTTAGGGTTAGGGTTAGGGTTAGGGTTAGGGTTAGGGTTAGGGTTAGGGTTAGGGTTAGGGTTAGGGTTAGGGTTAGGGTTAGGGTTAGGGTTAGGGTTAGGGTTAGGGTTAGGGTTAGGGTTAGGGTTAGGGTTAGGGTTAGGGTTAGGGTTAGGGTTAGGGTTAGGGTTAGGGTTAGGGTTAGGGTTAGGGTTAGGGTTAGGGTTAGGGTTAGGGTTAGGGTTAGGGTTAGGGTTAGGGTTAGGGTTAGGGTTAGGGTTAGGGTTAGGGTTAGGGTTAGGGTTAGGGTTAGGGTTAGGGTTAGGGTTAGGGTTAGGGTTAGGGTTAGGGTTAGGGTTAGGGTTAGGGTTAGGGTTAGGGTTAGGGTTAGGGTTAGGGTTAGGGTTAGGGTTAGGGTTAGGGTTAGGGTTAGGGTTAGGGTTAGGGTTAGGGTTAGGGTTAGGGTTAGGGTTAGGGTTAGGGTTAGGGTTAGGGTTAGGGTTAGGGTTAGGGTTAGGGTTAGGGTTAGGGTTAGGGTTAGGGTTAGGGTTAGGGTTAGGGTTAGGGTTAGGGTTAGGGTTAGGGTTAGGGTTAGGGTTAGGGTTAGGGTTAGGGTTAGGGTTAGGGTTAGGGTTAGGGTTAGGGTTAGGGTTAGGGTTAGGGTTAGGGTTAGGGTTAGGGTTAGGGTTAGGGTTAGGGTTAGGGTTAGGGTTAGGGTTAGGGTTAGGGTTAGGGTTAGGGTTAGGGTTAGGGTTAGGGTTAGGGTTAGGGTTAGGGTTAGGGTTAGGGTTAGGGTTAGGGTTAGGGTTAGGGTTAGGGTTAGGGTTAGGGTTAGGGTTAGGGTTAGGGTTAGGGTTAGGGTTAGGGTTAGGGTTAGGGTTAGGGTTAGGGTTAGGGTTAGGGTTAGGGTTAGGGTTAGGGTTAGGGTTAGGGTTAGGGTTAGGGTTAGGGTTAGGGTTAGGGTTAGGGTTAGGGTTAGGGTTAGGGTTAGGGTTAGGGTTAGGGTTAGGGTTAGGGTTAGGGTTAGGGTTAGGGTTAGGGTTAGGGTTAGGGTTAGGGTTAGGGTTAGGGTTAGGGTTAGGGTTAGGGTTAGGGTTAGGGTTAGGGTTAGGGTTAGGGTTAGGGTTAGGGTTAGGGTTAGGGTTAGGGTTAGGGTTAGGGTTAGGGTTAGGGTTAGGGTTAGGGTTAGGGTTAGGGTTAGGGTTAGGGTTAGGGTTAGGGTTAGGGTTAGGGTTAGGGTTAGGGTTAGGGTTAGGGTTAGGGTTAGGGTTAGGGTTAGGGTTAGGGTTAGGGTTAGGGTTAGGGTTAGGGTTAGGGTTAGGGTTAGGGTTAGGGTTAGGGTTAGGGTTAGGGTTAGGGTTAGGGTTAGGGTTAGGGTTAGGGTTAGGGTTAGGGTTAGGGTTAGGGTTAGGGTTAGGGTTAGGGTTAGGGTTAGGGTTAGGGTTAGGGTTAGGGTTAGGGTTAGGGTTAGGGTTAGGGTTAGGGTTAGGGTTAGGGTTAGGGTTAGGGTTAGGGTTAGGGTTAGGGTTAGGGTTAGGGTTAGGGTTAGGGTTAGGGTTAGGGTTAGGGTTAGGGTTAGGGTTAGGGTTAGGGTTAGGGTTAGGGTTAGGGTTAGGGTTAGGGTTAGGGTTAGGGTTAGGGTTAGGGTTAGGGTTAGGGTTAGGGTTAGGGTTAGGGTTAGGGTTAGGGTTAGGGTTAGGGTTAGGGTTAGGGTTAGGGTTAGGGTTAGGGTTAGGGTTAGGGTTAGGGTTAGGGTTAGGGTTAGGGTTAGGGTTAGGGTTAGGGTTAGGGTTAGGGTTAGGGTTAGGGTTAGGGTTAGGGTTAGGGTTAGGGTTAGGGTTAGGGTTAGGGTTAGGGTTAGGGTTAGGGTTAGGGTTAGGGTTAGGGTTAGGGTTAGGGTTAGGGTTAGGGTTAGGGTTAGGGTTAGGGTTAGGGTTAGGGTTAGGGTTAGGGTTAGGGTTAGGGTTAGGGTTAGGGTTAGGGTTAGGGTTAGGGTTAGGGTTAGGGTTAGGGTTAGGGTTAGGGTTAGGGTTAGGGTTAGGGTTAGGGTTAGGGTTAGGGTTAGGGTTAGGGTTAGGGTTAGGGTTAGGGTTAGGGTTAGGGTTAGGGTTAGGGTTAGGGTTAGGGTTAGGGTTAGGGTTAGGGTTAGGGTTAGGGTTAGGGTTAGGGTTAGGGTTAGGGTTAGGGTTAGGGTTAGGGTTAGGGTTAGGGTTAGGGTTAGGGTTAGGGTTAGGGTTAGGGTTAGGGTTAGGGTTAGGGTTAGGGTTAGGGTTAGGGTTAGGGTTAGGGTTAGGGTTAGGGTTAGGGTTAGGGTTAGGGTTAGGGTTAGGGTTAGGGTTAGGGTTAGGGTTAGGGTTAGGGTTAGGGTTAGGGTTAGGGTTAGGGTTAGGGTTAGGGTTAGGGTTAGGGTTAGGGTTAGGGTTAGGGTTAGGGTTAGGGTTAGGGTTAGGGTTAGGGTTAGGGTTAGGGTTAGGGTTAGGGTTAGGGTTAGGGTTAGGGTTAGGGTTAGGGTTAGGGTTAGGGTTAGGGTTAGGGTTAGGGTTAGGGTTAGGGTTAGGGTTAGGGTTAGGGTTAGGGTTAGGGTTAGGGTTAGGGTTAGGGTTAGGGTTAGGGTTAGGGTTAGGGTTAGGGTTAGGGTTAGGGTTAGGGTTAGGGTTAGGGTTAGGGTTAGGGTTAGGGTTAGGGTTAGGGTTAGGGTTAGGGTTAGGGTTAGGGTTAGGGTTAGGGTTAGGGTTAGGGTTAGGGTTAGGGTTAGGGTTAGGGTTAGGGTTAGGGTTAGGGTTAGGGTTAGGGTTAGGGTTAGGGTTAGGGTTAGGGTTAGGGTTAGGGTTAGGGTTAGGGTTAGGGTTAGGGTTAGGGTTAGGGTTAGGGTTAGGGTTAGGGTTAGGGTTAGGGTTAGGGTTAGGGTTAGGGTTAGGGTTAGGGTTAGGGTTAGGGTTAGGGTTCGGGTTAGGGTTAGGGTTAGGGTTAGGGTTAGGGTTAGGGTTAGGGTTAGGGTTAGGGTTAGGGTTAGGGTTAGGGTTAGGGTTAGGGTTAGGGTTAGGGTTAGGGTTAGGGTTAGGGTTAGGGTTAGGGTTAGGGTTAGGGTTAGGGTTAGGGTTAGGGTTAGGGTTAGGGTTAGGGTTAGGGTTAGGGTTAGGGTTAGGGTTAGGGTTAGGGTTAGGGTTAGGGTTAGGGTTAGGGTTAGGGTTAGGGTTAGGGTTAGGGTTAGGGTTAGGGTTAGGGTTAGGGTTAGGGTTAGGGTTAGGGTTAGGGTTAGGGTTAGGGTTAGGGTTAGGGTTAGGGTTAGGGTTAGGGTTAGGGTTAGGGTTAGGGTTAGGGTTAGGGTTAGGGTTAGGGTTAGGGTTAGGGTTAGGGTTAGGGTTAGGGTTAGGGTTAGGGTTAGGGTTAGGGTTAGGGTTAGGGTTAGGGTTAGGGTTAGGGTTAGGGTTAGGGTTAGGGTTAGGGTTAGGGTTAGGGTTAGGGTTAGGGTTAGGGTTAGGGTTAGGGTTAGGGTTAGGGTTAGGGTTAGGGTTAGGGTTAGGGTTAGGGTTAGGGTTAGGGTTAGGGTTAGGGTTAGGGTTAGGGTTAGGGTTAGGGTTAGGGTTAGGGTTAGGGTTAGGGTTAGGGTTAGGGTTAGGGTTAGGGTTAGGGTTAGGGTTAGGGTTAGGGTTAGGGTTAGGGTTAGGGTTAGGGTTAGGGTTAGGGTTAGGGTTAGGGTTAGGGTTAGGGTTAGGGTTAGGGTTAGGGTTAGGGTTAGGGTTAGGGTTAGGGTTAGGGTTAGGGTTAGGGTTAGGGTTAGGGTTAGGGTTAGGGTTAGGGTTAGGGTTAGGGTTAGGGTTAGGGTTAGGGTTAGGGTTAGGGTTAGGGTTAGGGTTAGGGTTAGGGTTAGGGTTAGGGTTAGGGTTAGGGTTAGGGTTAGGGTTAGGGTTAGGGTTAGGGTTAGGGTTAGGGTTAGGGTTAGGGTTAGGGTTAGGGTTAGGGTTAGGGTTAGGGTTAGGGTTAGGGTTAGGGTTAGGGTTAGGGTTAGGGTTAGGGTTAGGGTTAGGGTTAGGGTTAGGGTTAGGGTTAGGGTTAGGGTTAGGGTTAGGGTTAGGGTTAGGGTTAGGGTTAGGGTTAGGGTTAGGGTTAGGGTTAGGGTTAGGGTTAGGGTTAGGGTTAGGGTTAGGGTTAGGGTTAGGGTTAGGGTTAGGGTTAGGGTTAGGGTTAGGGTTAGGGTTAGGGTTAGGGTTAGGGTTAGGGTTAGGGTTAGGGTTAGGGTTAGGGTTAGGGTTAGGGTTAGGGTTAGGGTTAGGGTTAGGGTTAGGGTTAGGGTTAGGGTTAGGGTTAGGGTTAGGGTTAGGGTTAGGGTTAGGGTTAGGGTTAGGGTTAGGGTTAGGGTTAGGGTTAGGGTTAGGGTTAGGGTTAGGGTTAGGGTTAGGGTTAGGGTTAGGGTTAGGGTTAGGGTTAGGGTTAGGGTTAGGGTTAGGGTTAGGGTTAGGGTTAGGGTTAGGGTTAGGGTTAGGGTTAGGGTTAGGGTTAGGGTTAGGGTTAGGGTTAGGGTTAGGGTTAGGGTTAGGGTTAGGGTTAGGGTTAGGGTTAGGGTTAGGGTTAGGGTTAGGGTTAGGGTTAGGGTTAGGGTTAGGGTTAGGGTTAGGGTTAGGGTTAGGGTTAGGGTTAGGGTTAGGGTTAGGGTTAGGGTTAGGGTTAGGGTTAGGGTTAGGGTTAGGGTTAGGGTTAGGGTTAGGGTTAGGGTTAGGGTTAGGGTTAGGGTTAGGGTTAGGGTTAGGGTTAGGGTTAGGGTTAGGGTTAGGGTTAGGGTTAGGGTTAGGGTTAGGGTTAGGGTTAGGGTTAGGGTTAGGGTTAGGGTTAGGGTTAGGGTTAGGGTTAGGGTTAGGGTTAGGGTTAGGGTTAGGGTTAGGGTTAGGGTTAGGGTTAGGGTTAGGGTTAGGGTTAGGGTTAGGGTTAGGGTTAGGGTTAGGGTTAGGGTTAGGGTTAGGGTTAGGGTTAGGGTTAGGGTTAGGGTTAGGGTTAGGGTTAGGGTTAGGGTTAGGGTTAGGGTTAGGGTTAGGGTTAGGGTTAGGGTTAGGGTTAGGGTTAGGGTTAGGGTTAGGGTTAGGGTTAGGGTTAGGGTTAGGGTTAGGGTTAGGGTTAGGGTTAGGGTTAGGGTTAGGGTTAGGGTTAGGGTTAGGGTTAGGGTTAGGGTTAGGGTTAGGGTTAGGGTTAGGGTTAGGGTTAGGGTTAGGGTTAGGGTTAGGGTTAGGGTTAGGGTTAGGGTTAGGGTTAGGGTTAGGGTTAGGGTTAGGGTTAGGGTTAGGGTTAGGGTTAGGGTTAGGGTTAGGGTTAGGGTTAGGGTTAGGGTTAGGGTTAGGGTTAGGGTTAGGGTTAGGGTTAGGGTTAGGGTTAGGGTTAGGGTTAGGGTTAGGGTTAGGGTTAGGGTTAGGGTTAGGGTTAGGGTTAGGGTTAGGGTTAGGGTTAGGGTTAGGGTTAGGGTTAGGGTTAGGGTTAGGGTTAGGGTTAGGGTTAGGGTTAGGGTTAGGGTTAGGGTTAGGGTTAGGGTTAGGGTTAGGGTTAGGGTTAGGGTTAGGGTTAGGGTTAGGGTTAGGGTTAGGGTTAGGGTTAGGGTTAGGGTTAGGGTTAGGGTTAGGGTTAGGGTTAGGGTTAGGGTTAGGGTTAGGGTTAGGGTTAGGGTTAGGGTTAGGGTTAGGGTTAGGGTTAGGGTTAGGGTTAGGGTTAGGGTTAGGGTTAGGGTTAGGGTTAGGGTTAGGGTTAGGGTTAGGGTTAGGGTTAGGGTTAGGGTTAGGGTTAGGGTTAGGGTTAGGGTTAGGGTTAGGGTTAGGGTTAGGGTTAGGGTTAGGGTTAGGGTTAGGGTTAGGGTTAGGGTTAGGGTTAGGGTTAGGGTTAGGGTTAGGGTTAGGGTTAGGGTTAGGGTTAGGGTTAGGGTTAGGGTTAGGGTTAGGGTTAGGGTTAGGGTTAGGGTTAGGGTTAGGGTTAGGGTTAGGGTTAGGGTTAGGGTTAGGGTTAGGGTTAGGGTTAGGGTTAGGGTTAGGGTTAGGGTTAGGGTTAGGGTTAGGGTTAGGGTTAGGGTTAGGGTTAGGGTTAGGGTTAGGGTTAGGGTTAGGGTTAGGGTTAGGGTTAGGGTTAGGGTTAGGGTTAGGGTTAGGGTTAGGGTTAGGGTTAGGGTTAGGGTTAGGGTTAGGGTTAGGGTTAGGGTTAGGGTTAGGGTTAGGGTTAGGGTTAGGGTTAGGGTTAGGGTTAGGGTTAGGGTTAGGGTTAGGGTTAGGGTTAGGGTTAGGGTTAGGGTTAGGGTTAGGGTTAGGGTTAGGGTTAGGGTTAGGGTTAGGGTTAGGGTTAGGGTTAGGGTTAGGGTTAGGGTTAGGGTTAGGGTTAGGGTTAGGGTTAGGGTTAGGGTTAGGGTTAGGGTTAGGGTTAGGGTTAGGGTTAGGGTTAGGGTTAGGGTTAGGGTTAGGGTTAGGGTTAGGGTTAGGGTTAGGGTTAGGGTTAGGGTTAGGGTTAGGGTTAGGGTTAGGGTTAGGGTTAGGGTTAGGGTTAGGGTTAGGGTTAGGGTTAGGGTTAGGGTTAGGGTTAGGGTTAGGGTTAGGGTTAGGGTTAGGGTTAGGGTTAGGGTTAGGGTTAGGGTTAGGGTTAGGGTTAGGGTTAGGGTTAGGGTTAGGGTTAGGGTTAGGGTTAGGGTTAGGGTTAGGGTTAGGGTTAGGGTTAGGGTTAGGGTTAGGGTTAGGGTTAGGGTTAGGGTTAGGGTTAGGGTTAGGGTTAGGGTTAGGGTTAGGGTTAGGGTTAGGGTTAGGGTTAGGGTTAGGGTTAGGGTTAGGGTTAGGGTTAGGGTTAGGGTTAGGGTTAGGGTTAGGGTTAGGGTTAGGGTTAGGGTTAGGGTTAGGGTTAGGGTTAGGGTTAGGGTTAGGGTTAGGGTTAGGGTTAGGGTTAGGGTTAGGGTTAGGGTTAGGGTTAGGGTTAGGGTTAGGGTTAGGGTTAGGGTTAGGGTTAGGGTTAGGGTTAGGGTTAGGGTTAGGGTTAGGGTTAGGGTTAGGGTTAGGGTTAGGGTTAGGGTTAGGGTTAGGGTTAGGGTTAGGGTTAGGGTTAGGGTTAGGGTTAGGGTTAGGGTTAGGGTTAGGGTTAGGGTTAGGGTTAGGGTTAGGGTTAGGGTTAGGGTTAGGGTTAGGGTTAGGGTTAGGGTTAGGGTTAGGGTTAGGGTTAGGGTTAGGGTTAGGGTTAGGGTTAGGGTTAGGGTTAGGGTTAGGGTTAGGGTTAGGGTTAGGGTTAGGGTTAGGGTTAGGGTTAGGGTTAGGGTTAGGGTTAGGGTTAGGGTTAGGGTTAGGGTTAGGGTTAGGGTTAGGGTTAGGGTTAGGGTTAGGGTTAGGGTTAGGGTTAGGGTTAGGGTTAGGGTTAGGGTTAGGGTTAGGGTTAGGGTTAGGGTTAGGGTTAGGGTTAGGGTTAGGGTTAGGGTTAGGGTTAGGGTTAGGGTTAGGGTTAGGGTTAGGGTTAGGGTTAGGGTTAGGGTTAGGGTTAGGGTTAGGGTTAGGGTTAGGGTTAGGGTTAGGGTTAGGGTTAGGGTTAGGGTTAGGGTTAGGGTTAGGGTTAGGGTTAGGGTTAGGGTTAGGGTTAGGGTTAGGGTTAGGGTTAGGGTTAGGGTTAGGGTTAGGGTTAGGGTTAGGGTTAGGGTTAGGGTTAGGGTTAGGGTTAGGGTTAGGGTTAGGGTTAGGGTTAGGGTTAGGGTTAGGGTTAGGGTTAGGGTTAGGGTTAGGGTTAGGGTTAGGGTTAGGGTTAGGGTTAGGGTTAGGGTTAGGGTTAGGGTTAGGGTTAGGGTTAGGGTTAGGGTTAGGGTTAGGGTTAGGGTTAGGGTTAGGGTTAGGGTTAGGGTTAGGGTTAGGGTTAGGGTTAGGGTTAGGGTTAGGGTTAGGGTTAGGGTTAGGGTTAGGGTTAGGGTTAGGGTTAGGGTTAGGGTTAGGGTTAGGGTTAGGGTTAGGGTTAGGGTTAGGGTTAGGGTTAGGGTTAGGGTTAGGGTTAGGGTTAGGGTTAGGGTTAGGGTTAGGGTTAGGGTTAGGGTTAGGGTTAGGGTTAGGGTTAGGGTTAGGGTTAGGGTTAGGGTTAGGGTTAGGGTTAGGGTTAGGGTTAGGGTTAGGGTTAGGGTTAGGGTTAGGGTTAGGGTTAGGGTTAGGGTTAGGGTTAGGGTTAGGGTTAGGGTTAGGGTTAGGGTTAGGGTTAGGGTTAGGGTTAGGGTTAGGGTTAGGGTTAGGGTTAGGGTTAGGGTTAGGGTTAGGGTTAGGGTTAGGGTTAGGGTTAGGGTTAGGGTTAGGGTTAGGGTTAGGGTTAGGGTTAGGGTTAGGGTTAGGGTTAGGGTTAGGGTTAGGGTTAGGGTTAGGGTTAGGGTTAGGGTTAGGGTTAGGGTTAGGGTTAGGGTTAGGGTTAGGGTTAGGGTTAGGGTTAGGGTTAGGGTTAGGGTTAGGGTTAGGGTTAGGGTTAGGGTTAGGGTTAGGGTTAGGGTTAGGGTTAGGGTTAGGGTTAGGGTTAGGGTTAGGGTTAGGGTTAGGGTTAGGGTTAGGGTTAGGGTTAGGGTTAGGGTTAGGGTTAGGGTTAGGGTTAGGGTTAGGGTTAGGGTTAGGGTTAGGGTTAGGGTTAGGGTTAGGGTTAGGGTTAGGGTTAGGGTTAGGGTTAGGGTTAGGGTTAGGGTTAGGGTTAGGGTTAGGGTTAGGGTTAGGGTTAGGGTTAGGGTTAGGGTTAGGGTTAGGGTTAGGGTTAGGGTTAGGGTTAGGGTTAGGGTTAGGGTTAGGGTTAGGGTTAGGGTTAGGGTTAGGGTTAGGGTTAGGGTTAGGGTTAGGGTTAGGGTTAGGGTTAGGGTTAGGGTTAGGGTTAGGGTTAGGGTTAGGGTTAGGGTTAGGGTTAGGGTTAGGGTTAGGGTTAGGGTTAGGGTTAGGGTTAGGGTTAGGGTTAGGGTTAGGGTTAGGGTTAGGGTTAGGGTTAGGGTTAGGGTTAGGGTTAGGGTTAGGGTTAGGGTTAGGGTTAGGGTTAGGGTTAGGGTTAGGGTTAGGGTTAGGGTTAGGGTTAGGGTTAGGGTTAGGGTTAGGGTTAGGGTTAGGGTTAGGGTTAGGGTTAGGGTTAGGGTTAGGGTTAGGGTTAGGGTTAGGGTTAGGGTTAGGGTTAGGGTTAGGGTTAGGGTTAGGGTTAGGGTTAGGGTTAGGGTTAGGGTTAGGGTTAGGGTTAGGGTTAGGGTTAGGGTTAGGGTTAGGGTTAGGGTTAGGGTTAGGGTTAGGGTTAGGGTTAGGGTTAGGGTTAGGGTTAGGGTTAGGGTTAGGGTTAGGGTTAGGGTTAGGGTTAGGGTTAGGGTTAGGGTTAGGGTTAGGGTTAGGGTTAGGGTTAGGGTTAGGGTTAGGGTTAGGGTTAGGGTTAGGGTTAGGGTTAGGGTTAGGGTTAGGGTTAGGGTTAGGGTTAGGGTTAGGGTTAGGGTTAGGGTTAGGGTTAGGGTTAGGGTTAGGGTTAGGGTTAGGGTTAGGGTTAGGGTTAGGGTTAGGGTTAGGGTTAGGGTTAGGGTTAGGGTTAGGGTTAGGGTTAGGGTTAGGGTTAGGGTTAGGGTTAGGGTTAGGGTTAGGGTTAGGGTTAGGGTTAGGGTTAGGGTTAGGGTTAGGGTTAGGGTTAGGGTTAGGGTTAGGGTTAGGGTTAGGGTTAGGGTTAGGGTTAGGGTTAGGGTTAGGGTTAGGGTTAGGGTTAGGGTTAGGGTTAGGGTTAGGGTTAGGGTTAGGGTTAGGGTTAGGGTTAGGGTTAGGGTTAGGGTTAGGGTTAGGGTTAGGGTTAGGGTTAGGGTTAGGGTTAGGGTTAGGGTTAGGGTTAGGGTTAGGGTTAGGGTTAGGGTTAGGGTTAGGGTTAGGGTTAGGGTTAGGGTTAGGGTTAGGGTTAGGGTTAGGGTTAGGGTTAGGGTTAGGGTTAGGGTTAGGGTTAGGGTTAGGGTTAGGGTTAGGGTTAGGGTTAGGGTTAGGGTTAGGGTTAGGGTTAGGGTTAGGGTTAGGGTTAGGGTTAGGGTTAGGGTTAGGGTTAGGGTTAGGGTTAGGGTTAGGGTTAGGGTTAGGGTTAGGGTTAGGGTTAGGGTTAGGGTTAGGGTTAGGGTTAGGGTTAGGGTTAGGGTTAGGGTTAGGGTTAGGGTTAGGGTTAGGGTTAGGGTTAGGGTTAGGGTTAGGGTTAGGGTTAGGGTTAGGGTTAGGGTTAGGGTTAGGGTTAGGGTTAGGGTTAGGGTTAGGGTTAGGGTTAGGGTTAGGGTTAGGGTTAGGGTTAGGGTTAGGGTTAGGGTTAGGGTTAGGGTTAGGGTTAGGGTTAGGGTTAGGGTTAGGGTTAGGGTTAGGGTTAGGGTTAGGGTTAGGGTTAGGGTTAGGGTTAGGGTTAGGGTTAGGGTTAGGGTTAGGGTTAGGGTTAGGGTTAGGGTTAGGGTTAGGGTTAGGGTTAGGGTTAGGGTTAGGGTTAGGGTTAGGGTTAGGGTTAGGGTTAGGGTTAGGGTTAGGGTTAGGGTTAGGGTTAGGGTTAGGGTTAGGGTTAGGGTTAGGGTTAGGGTTAGGGTTAGGGTTAGGGTTAGGGTTAGGGTTAGGGTTAGGGTTAGGGTTAGGGTTAGGGTTAGGGTTAGGGTTAGGGTTAGGGTTAGGGTTAGGGTTAGGGTTAGGGTTAGGGTTAGGGTTAGGGTTAGGGTTAGGGTTAGGGTTAGGGTTAGGGTTAGGGTTAGGGTTAGGGTTAGGGTTAGGGTTAGGGTTAGGGTTAGGGTTAGGGTTAGGGTTAGGGTTAGGGTTAGGGTTAGGGTTAGGGTTAGGGTTAGGGTTAGGGTTAGGGTTAGGGTTAGGGTTAGGGTTAGGGTTAGGGTTAGGGTTAGGGTTAGGGTTAGGGTTAGGGTTAGGGTTAGGGTTAGGGTTAGGGTTAGGGTTAGGGTTAGGGTTAGGGTTAGGGTTAGGGTTAGGGTTAGGGTTAGGGTTAGGGTTAGGGTTAGGGTTAGGGTTAGGGTTAGGGTTAGGGTTAGGGTTAGGGTTAGGGTTAGGGTTAGGGTTAGGGTTAGGGTTAGGGTTAGGGTTAGGGTTAGGGTTAGGGTTAGGGTTAGGGTTAGGGTTAGGGTTAGGGTTAGGGTTAGGGTTAGGGTTAGGGTTAGGGTTAGGGTTAGGGTTAGGGTTAGGGTTAGGGTTAGGGTTAGGGTTAGGGTTAGGGTTAGGGTTAGGGTTAGGGTTAGGGTTAGGGTTAGGGTTAGGGTTAGGGTTAGGGTTAGGGTTAGGGTTAGGGTTAGGGTTAGGGTTAGGGTTAGGGTTAGGGTTAGGGTTAGGGTTAGGGTTAGGGTTAGGGTTAGGGTTAGGGTTAGGGTTAGGGTTAGGGTTAGGGTTAGGGTTAGGGTTAGGGTTAGGGTTAGGGTTAGGGTTAGGGTTAGGGTTAGGGTTAGGGTTAGGGTTAGGGTTAGGGTTAGGGTTAGGGTTAGGGTTAGGGTTAGGGTTAGGGTTAGGGTTAGGGTTAGGGTTAGGGTTAGGGTTAGGGTTAGGGTTAGGGTTAGGGTTAGGGTTAGGGTTAGGGTTAGGGTTAGGGTTAGGGTTAGGGTTAGGGTTAGGGTTAGGGTTAGGGTTAGGGTTAGGGTTAGGGTTAGGGTTAGGGTTAGGGTTAGGGTTAGGGTTAGGGTTAGGGTTAGGGTTAGGGTTAGGGTTAGGGTTAGGGTTAGGGTTAGGGTTAGGGTTAGGGTTAGGGTTAGGGTTAGGGTTAGGGTTAGGGTTAGGGTTAGGGTTAGGGTTAGGGTTAGGGTTAGGGTTAGGGTTAGGGTTAGGGTTAGGGTTAGGGTTAGGGTTAGGGTTAGGGTTAGGGTTAGGGTTAGGGTTAGGGTTAGGGTTAGGGTTAGGGTTAGGGTTAGGGTTAGGGTTAGGGTTAGGGTTAGGGTTAGGGTTAGGGTTAGGGTTAGGGTTAGGGTTAGGGTTAGGGTTAGGGTTAGGGTTAGGGTTAGGGTTAGGGTTAGGGTTAGGGTTAGGGTTAGGGTTAGGGTTAGGGTTAGGGTTAGGGTTAGGGTTAGGGTTAGGGTTAGGGATAGGGTTAGGGTTAGGGTTAGGGTTAGGGTTAGGGTTAGGGTTAGGGTTAGGGTTAGGGTTAGGGTTAGGGTTAGGGTTAGGGTTAGGGTTAGGGTTAGGGTTAGGGTTAGGGTTAGGGTTAGGGTTAGGGTTAGGGTTAGGGTTAGGGTTAGGGTTAGGGTTAGGGTTAGGGTTAGGGTTAGGGTTAGGGTTAGGGTTAGGGTTAGGGTTAGGGTTAGGGTTAGGGTTAGGGTTAGGGTTAGGGTTAGGGTTAGGGTTAGGGTTAGGGTTAGGGTTAGGGTTAGGGTTAGGGTTAGGGTTAGGGTTAGGGTTAGGGTTAGGGTTAGGGTTAGGGTTAGGGTTAGGGTTAGGGTTAGGGTTAGGGTTAGGGTTAGGGTTAGGGTTAGGGTTAGGGTTAGGGTTAGGGTTAGGGTTAGGGTTAGGGTTAGGGTTAGGGTTAGGGTTAGGGTTAGGGTTAGGGTTAGGGTTAGGGTTAGGGTTAGGGTTAGGGTTAGGGTTAGGGTTAGGGTTAGGGTTAGGGTTAGGGTTAGGGTTAGGGTTAGGGTTAGGGTTAGGGTTAGGGTTAGGGTTAGGGTTAGGGTTAGGGTTAGGGTTAGGGTTAGGGTTAGGGTTAGGGTTAGGGTTAGGGTTAGGGTTAGGGTTAGGGTTAGGGTTAGGGTTAGGGTTAGGGTTAGGGTTAGGGTTAGGGTTAGGGTTAGGGTTAGGGTTAGGGTTAGGGTTAGGGTTAGGGTTAGGGTTAGGGTTAGGGTTAGGGTTAGGGTTAGGGTTAGGGTTAGGGTTAGGGTTAGGGTTAGGGTTAGGGTTAGGGTTAGGGTTAGGGTTAGGGTTAGGGTTAGGGTTAGGGTTAGGGTTAGGGTTAGGGTTAGGGTTAGGGTTAGGGTTAGGGTTAGGGTTAGGGTTAGGGTTAGGGTTAGGGTTAGGGTTAGGGTTAGGGTTAGGGTTAGGGTTAGGGTTAGGGTTAGGGTTAGGGTTAGGGTTAGGGTTAGGGTTAGGGTTAGGGTTAGGGTTAGGGTTAGGGTTAGGGTTAGGGTTAGGGTTAGGGTTAGGGTTAGGGTTAGGGTTAGGGTTAGGGTTAGGGTTAGGGTTAGGGTTAGGGTTAGGGTTAGGGTTAGGGTTAGGGTTAGGGTTAGGGTTAGGGTTAGGGTTAGGGTTAGGGTTAGGGTTAGGGTTAGGGTTAGGGTTAGGGTTAGGGTTAGGGTTAGGGTTAGGGTTAGGGTTAGGGTTAGGGTTAGGGTTAGGGTTAGGGTTAGGGTTAGGGTTAGGGTTAGGGTTAGGGTTAGGGTTAGGGTTAGGGTTAGGGTTAGGGTTAGGGTTAGGGTTAGGGTTAGGGTTAGGGTTAGGGTTAGGGTTAGGGTTAGGGTTAGGGTTAGGGTTAGGGTTAGGGTTAGGGTTAGGGTTAGGGTTAGGGTTAGGGTTAGG